>JARHVA010002237.1:2087500-2117500 GCA_037957365.1 Torreya grandis
CCCTCTTTAGTAAAGACTTTGGACAGGGACGTGGATTTATGGGAGATCCTCAAAGCTAGTGGCTTCGATAATTTCATTCAAAAATTGGAAGGATGTGATCCCCATGTCTCAAGAAAGTTTATGGAAGTTTGGAAAGATAGAATCATCAAGATTCAAGATATTCATTTAAAATTCAAAGAGGAGCTTATATAACATGTCATAGGTATGAATATAGGTGGTATAAATTTCTATAAAACTAATAAAGACATAAAGGATGAAATAAATAACTTATTGTCAAAGGGGGAGGTCCTTATTCCTTTTCAACATGGCTATATCAGAGATGCAATTTACCATCCCTTTGATTTTGTGGTCAAATAGGTCATGAATTTCATCACATTAGACAATAGGTATAACAATGTTTAATTTTTCCATTTTTTTTCTTAACATGTTTAGAAACCACTTTCTGGTCAATATCCCCTATTAGATTATATGCTCATTGTAAATCTTGATCCTGGAAATAAAATAGGGGAAAGGTAAATTCCCATTACACTTATATGTGATTTTGTTGTTGTAGAAGTTTGAGAAAATAGAGAGGATGATGTCACCACATCTACCTTGTGTGGAACAATAGAAGCAATAAATCTCCAAAGATCCTCCCAATTAGCTTCCTAGATCATAGGTAATTTCATTATAAAAAGAAGCTAAGAGAGATCCTAAGAATACCATGGGTGAATATGCTATCACAAAGAAAGGTCACATGAGGACTTATAGTTATGGCCTATAAGAGGCTATTAACGGTCGTAATCTCTTGAAGGCTTAGGAACCCATAACCATCAATAGGAAGAAGGACCAGGCCAAAAATAAAATAAAATTTGGGGTTGTATAGGGTAACAATACTATGAATAAGTAGAATCATAACCTCAAATCCATATGGGAATAAATTGATTTATAGAGAACTTTATTGAGATGGTTCAATAAAGAAAATCATTTGATCAAATAATCTAGGAGTAGACTCCAAAGAAACAACCATTAGTATCAAGGATATTGTTACCCATGTGAAGGCATTGGAAAAGAGGATCTACAAATTAAAATAGGAGAAATTTAGTTATCAAACATAATCTTTGAGCTTTGATTTATCATAACAATGCCTCAATTTAAAATTTCCTTACTACTATGGGTGTTCTTACATAGATTCTCAAAAATAATTTTGAGGAATGTTCAAGTAATGAAACCAAAAGAGGTAAATATATATCCAAGATTAGAGAGCAATATATTAGCACCAAGGAACAAACTCTAAAAGATATGTTGATCAATTGGAATGTTACCCTTAGAGGATAATATTTACCAGCTTAGATATTTTATGATTTCCATTTTTTTTGGGTTCTTATTATCCTTGTTGTGATGTTGTTATGAGTTAGTTGTGATCCATCTTTTGTTTCACTTTTGTTTTGTTATGCATTCCTTTCTTGTTTAATCTAGTTCTTCTAGCCTAGACTATAGATTTTGTAAAAATGGATAGAGTCCCTTTAAAAAAATCCTATCTACACTTAATAAGAAAACATTTATTTTACGAGTGATTACCTAGTCATTTTGTTTACACAATATATGACTTTCAATTTATAGCAAGGAATGAAAGGGGAAATAAGATAGATTTTAGTAAATAATGAATGAAAACCATATATCAAAATATTTTAGGAAAATGAATATGACCTAGTACTTACAAGCAAAGGGTCAAATATTCTTCTTGATAGAATCTTAAAACACTAACTTTATTGGCTTCATCTAGAGATAATTAGTTTGATAGAACTAGTAAATGGTAAAAGGTTACCTTTTTTAAACATAAACATGTAGGCAAGATTTTTGAAGAAAATTTTATTTAAACACTTTTTGATTTGATATTGATTTTAAATTTGACTTATACTTCTCTTTAGGACTCCCTACACCTAGTTTCATATGAATAAGAAGACACATGGGGTCATCACCAAAGTCTAGATAGATGTAGGTGAGTAAGGGTGTATCTCTCCCCAATGTTAACCCCACACAACTTGTAAGATATGAGGACTCACCACTGAAGGTTAGTAAAAGGGTGAGAGATGTCAAATTTTACATTTTTATTTGTATAAGTATTTTTATTTTCATAGGAGTGTATACTTTTTTATTTTTGTCTGTAAGGCCTTTCCCTCTAAATCTTGGCTCCATGCAACTAGTAATATGTAAAGGCTCGTCATCAAATACCAAGATCTATGAGTAAAGTTACATATTTTTAAGAATATTAATGTTATATTTTAAGAAAGCACCATAATGAGAGAGTTTATCATGGATAAGCCTCTAGACTAAACTATAGGCTAACATTCTTCTAAGTTATGTTAAAATATGTCAAGAAAAGAGAGGTACTCTACTCATAAGAGCTGAGGTAAAGACCAATGTAAAATATTGATTTTGAGAATTATTTCTATGGAGTGATAGGTAATATGAGAGTGGGATGATGTAATATGACACATTTTGAAAGTTTCTACACTATGTGAACTAACAACCAAATAGTTACCAAACAACCCATCTGATATGTAGGCAAACATGAAACCTATGAAAATTCAATGAAAATGAGAATAATGTGATATGAAAGTAATAGATATATAAGTGTTTTAGGTTGAAGGAGTTAACTAACTCACTAAAATCCTTACCCTCTAGAGTGCATAATTGATAGGCTCCATTGTTGAAGTATTTTATCACTAGGTAGGGGCTTACCCAGTTAGGTCTAAACTTTTGACCTTCTCATTTCTTATTGTCAATTTGACTATTGAGCCTAAGGGCAAGGTTTCCTATGTAGATTGGGTATTCATATACTTTTTTTTATTGTCTACCCATATGATTAGCATAATCAATGTAATTTTTATGAAATTAATTTGATGTTCATCTAAGAGTTCTAATTGAGCCAGTTATGCTTCTTTGTACTCTTCTTGATCAATAAGGCCTTAGAGGAAATCATAAAGGCTAGGTATTTAACTTCTAAGGGTATAATAGATTAAAATTTAAATATGATTAAATATGGAGTTACCCCTTTGGGTGTCTTAATAGTTCTTATGTAATCCCATAGTGTTATATCGAGCTATAGATATCAATCTCATTTAGAATATCTAAGAGTTTTAACCAAAAATGACTTTAGGGTTTTGTTAGTAGCTTCAAATTGACTATTTGATTTTGGATAGTACATGAAGGATTAATGGTGTTTTATATCAAATTTCTTACACAATTCATGAATTTTAAGATTTTGAAAGGGGACCCATTATCAAAAATGATAACCTATAGGACCCCAAATTGATAGATGAACCTATAGGACCCCAAATTGATAGATGATCTAATTTAGGATAAAATTAATGATGATTAATCTAATGATAGTTTTTAATGGCATTACCTATACCAACTTGGTTAAATATTCATTTGTCATGATAATAAAGTGGTGACCATCCGAATAAGTAGTAGAGAGTTTACCTACTAAGTCCAAGCCCCAAGTGGAAAAGGGCCATGAAGTGATGATGGGATGTAGCTCCCTAGTGGGGATATGTATCTCATGTGAAAAACATTAACATTTTTATAATTTAAGTATATATTCAACAACATCATGGTCTAGAGTGGGTCATCAGTATCCCATCTTATGTATTTTTTGAGCAGTCACATGGCTGCTAAAGTGTCCACCATAAATACCACTATGACAATGAAAGAGGAATATTTTTTACTCTTCTTGGTCAGCACATAATAAAAACATGCAATCAAAGGCCTTATAATAAGTGATTTTATCTAAAATATATACTTGGATGTGATGATGTGAATATGTATTTTTATTAATGAGTTTACACCTTCAGGATAGGTGTAGTTAATCAGGTAATTGATGATATCTATAGACTAATGAGAGGAGATAATAATGAGATTTTATAAATAACACATAATTTCATTAGATAAATTATTATCGATGAAGTAATTAACTTCTAAGGGTGAATAAATTAACCAATCCACAATGATTTATCCCTTAATAGACTTCTGGGTGACATAGGTTAAATCAAACTTACTTAGGAGTGTAATGAAGAACCTAGCCTTCCTAGAGAGTAGGTTGGTTAGAAAAGTTTGTAGGGATTAAGATCTCATGATAAAAATTATCTCTTTATTGATCATATATTTTCATAATCATTTGGTCACAAAAACTATTGCTAAACATTCCTTCTTAAGTTGAGTATATTATGTCTCATAATCGATAAGGGTTTGTCTAATGAAATAAATGGCACATTCCTTACTGGTTTAATCTTCCTGAGCTAACATTTAAGTAAGGGACACCTTAGTTTATATAATATAAATTAAAATGTGTTTATATAACTTGGGTACCATGAGCATAGGGGAGACATAAGTAAGTGTTTTACTTCCTTGAATGCCTCTTGATAATCATTTATCCAAGTTAGGCCACTAATTTTTTTAATTAGGTTGTTGATGGTATGAATGACATAGGTAAGATTAGGAATTGATCATTGGATGGCTCCCAACTTACCTAAAAATGCATTGATGTTTGATTCATCTATAAAAGGGAACATTTCTAAGATTTCTTAGATTTTAGCAAGGTCAATATCAATCCCCCATTAGGAGATAATATACCTTAATATTTTTCCACTAGTGGCTCCAAACACACATTTATCCATGTTGAGAGTGACATCATGTTCAATTAATCATGTCAAGATGGTGTGTAACACCTCTAAATGGTCTACACATCATCTTGATTTTCCTAAAATATTATCTACATAGACATCCAATATCTTGTGAATGATATAATGGAATATGTGGGTCATGGCTATTTGATATGTTACCTTAACATTTTTGAGACCAAATGACATCAAAAAATTAAAAAAAAGGTCCCCTAAGGCATAATAAATGAGGTCTTCCTTTGGTCCTCATTAGATATGTGAATTTTATTTTACCCCAAAAGATCATCCATGAGTGATAGAAATTCATACCTCGTGGTGATGTTGATAATTATGTAAATGGATGGTAGAGGAAGTCATCCTTTGGACATGCTTGTTGATATCTCAGATGTTTATATAGATTATAATTTTACTATTTTTTTTTAGGATGAGGAAAATGTATGACATCCACTTTGAGTAGTCCACTTGCTTAATAAGTTTGATTTTTAAAAGTTTGATGACTTCCTCTTTTACCATTAATGTGACCCTAAGCTTGATAGGCCTGAGTTTTTGCTTGATAGGCTTCACATCAAGAATTTTAACTAGGTTGTTGATGAATATATTTGGGTTGATTCCTACCATGTCAATGTATGAAAAAGTGAAAAGTTTTGAGAGCTCTGTAAGGATCTGATTATGGACCTCCACCTCCTACTCGAAGAATGAGGACCCTAGCTTGAGAAGTCTAGGACTCTATTTATATTGATGTTAATGTCACTTATTTATTCAATGAGGAAGGTGTTGTCCTCTTAAAAAAATTCAAGATTTGGGGTAATATTAGGATCCTCACCCACCATATTAAAGACATCATGTTCATCACCAGAGGATGGGTAATCCTTAATGTGACATTAAGAATCATAATATTCAATTCCAATGGCTAAAGTGGGATAGTGGGTATGTTATAATCCCCTCTTATAGTGGAATGATGGTATGTCATCATAGGCTCATAATAACTCAAGGATAGCCTCATAGTTATCATCTAGATCGAGGACTAAGGGGTATGCATCCCTTCTAATGTGGGTGATGGTTTAATCATTAGGATTATTATAGACAAAAAGCTATGTCCTAATCAAGACTACAAAATCATATTCTAGTATTGTTGGATGGGGGTAAAAATGTGAAGATGAGGCATCCATGGAATTAATAATATGGTTATTTTCCCTAGGGACTATTTTTATAAAAATAAAGTTAAACCCCTTAGTGATCTCACACATAATGGTCTTATATAGTTGAAGGTGTTCGACCTTGGTCTGATAGGCCTCAAAAATTTGGTTCATTATTGTAGATGAAATTTTGAGCTAAATGGATTTGATTGTGCAATTACATCAAAACACCCAAAATGTCAATCCACCAATTGATATCTAGAGACATTAGGATAAAAATGCAAACACAAATGAACATTCATAACAACACTTAAATTTGAAAGCTAATTGCTCCAAACCAAGATTAAATAATAAGAGACTAAAGGATTCATGGATGAAGATTTACTTATAATAGACTTAGATTTATAGAATTATGATAGCTTAATCCATTAACTTAGATGATAGCATGGACTAGTCAATTATATTGACATGAAGATTTTATGGATTCATTTCTTAATTTGGCCATGAAGGAGTGGCTTGTTTAAATATATTGATGGAGGGAATATCAATGGTCACCATTCAAATTTTGGTTTCCAAAAGATCAAGGGTAAATTATTATCCAAGGAATTAAAACTTACTTGGAAGCCTCTAGAATAAAGGCTTCTAGAGAGGAAGGGCCAAGTTAGAGAGTGTTGATCAATTTTGATCCTACAGGCCAAAATTGGGCACCCCTCTTTCCTTTTCCTTGCATGGTAATTTAGGCCAGGTTCTGGAAAGTTCATCCCATAGTTGCCTTATGGGATTTTATTTGATAGGTCTCTTTATATGAAAAAACAAAGTGTTTCTTCCTTCTGATTGCCATGTACTTTGGGTCTGGCAAGTAAAAGTTTGACTTGAAACCCATTTTGATCTTGAAAGCCTAACAGAGCAAGCAAGTTACTTCAGAGGGCCTTTTATCAGCAAAACAAACCAAGTTCAAAGGGCCAGGGGTCTTTTACAAAAATTATAAATTGTATGTACCCTTGCAGAAGGCACTTAGGTGCCAAAGAAGAACTTTGCATTCTTCTGAAAAGTGACTTAGAGGTCAAGAAGCCCTTATGGGAGGTAGGAAATCAACAAAATGGATCTTTATAAAAGCTTGAAGGGTAACTTTGGGCTCAATGTGTCCTTGCAAAGGGTAGATGGTCAAAGAAAAAGGCCAAGGTAGAAAGCCTGAAAGGGAAGATTTCCTTTAGAAAAAAGTGACAAGCCAAGAAATGGATTTCTTCAGCCAAAATGTCCAAAGAAAATCCATGAAGAAACCTAAGGAGTGAATTCCTTCAGAAAAAATGTCTAAAGGAATTTAACAAGATAAAATCCTAAAGGGTATGTGCCCTTTTAGAGGATACTTGGCCATCAAAAATACCTTCTCATTTTTCCAAAGGGTCACTTTGCCTTTGGAAATGTCTATTGCAAAAAAGCCGAAGGAATTGCCAGAGGAGGATGATAGGCCTGTGGACGTCAATTTCAAGGTAATAAGCTAGCCATTAGTTTTCAAATGGTGACATGCCCATATATGTCAATTTTATGGTGATAAGATAGCTATTAATTTTCAAATGTTTGATGATGGGCCCATAAATTTCAAATTTAAGAAGATGGGTTAGCCATCGGAGAAAGGCCAAAGAATAATTCTTTTAGACAAAATGTCTAAAAGAATTCAAGAGCATGGGCCCTAAGTGTCATAAAAGGTAGGTGTCAAAGTAGTGAGCATAATTAATGGAATTCCTTTAGGAATTTAACTTAAAGAAATTAGGAAAACAAAGAAGCTCGAAGCAAGATTCAACAAACTATCAAGAAAGGAGATCGAAGGAGAAAAGATAACCTTAGGAGCCTAAATTATTAGGAAAAAGGCAAGAAGTAACAAGAAAAGAGAAAAGCAAAGAAGTTAATCTAGAATGCATCCATGCACATATAAGATAAACACTTGGAACATTCTAGGTGACATATCCAACCAAGCATAGGAATGAACCAAATCAGTCCAGGTGGCACAAGAGGAATCAATAAGAGAAGTAATTGCTTGTAGATGGAATAGTCTCCACCAAATAGCCATTAAGATAACTATGTGAGCATTCAAGAAAGTGGCCCATTTATTATTTATCTGGCATTAATAGGTGGACAGCTATGCAAACTTTCATGGAGAGGTAGCCTTGTCAATCAAGGAGAAAAATTACCCATGCTTTAAATGGAGTGTTTAATGTAGCTTGGGTAGCAAAGTCAATATTTGGGACACCTATAAGATGGCTCTTACAAGCACATTTATGGGAAGATGATGTCAACATGGGCAAATTACTCTTGCTGAGGTGTTTAATGTAATATGGGCCACTTTCTCTTGAAAGAGTCAAGGGTCTTTCTCCATTTTCTATATATTGTAACCTCTCAACTTTATATTGGGGCTATCTCAATTTTTTATGGTGAAGCCCTAACAAAATTTGCCTTTAATCAAAAGAAGCATTTTACCTACATCTGAATCTTTACACTTTTGCATATGTCTATGTATTAGCTTATGTTTAGTCATTTTTTTTAATGCTTTCATAGGTTGATGCCAATGTATCAAGTGTATTCAATATCTTCTTCTATAGGTTAACAAGAGGAGTCTAGGTTGAAGTATAGGTGTGGGTGAGAAACTACCTAACAGTGTGCCTTTAGAGCACCTATGGTAGGTTCTTATTCATTATATTTCCATCGAACCCCTTGTTAAAACTTTGATGCAGTCTAGTCTCTTGTTCAAATGAAGTGTTTATTCACTCTTTTGGTACAAAGCATAGATAAAAGATGAGTAGATCAATCAATTTTGGTGCATCACCATTTTAGTTAGGTTCTACTTTCATAGTATCCCTCTCTCTTTTCATCCCCCCCATTGTTAGCAGTAGAAATTTAGGACCTCAAGGTGCATCAAGGGGACCTAGCCATAAATATAGAGATTTATTCCTCAAAATTGCTACCCACAGCAAGATGAATGTCTCCATTATGCCACACGGAAGAAAGAATGTAAATTTTCTTTTAAAGGCTGAAATCCACATCATCAATAGAGAGGATTCTAGAATTTGATAATTCTAGAATCCATTTAGGGGCTAAGTAAGATTAGTAGGGGATTAGGATGTGTGATTAGATAGGTGATTAGGACTAGGGGTATAGGAGAACCTAGGAATAGGCTCGTATAGATAGGTATGTGGGTCATGGAAATTTTAAATTCCCAAATAATGGATAAGTGGGGTTAGGATAATATTAAGACAAAGAATTAATAGATTGATGGGGTATGGATAAGGTTAGTATGATAAATAATAATGAAGGGGATGTTAAATAAATGACTAGAAGGGGTGATATTATGATGGAACTAGAAGGGATAAATGAGATAAACAAAATTAGTGTTGACTAATAGTAATATTAGTGATAATAAAGGAAGTGAGTGAATTTAGGTGTATACATTTAAACCCTCTTTGAAAGGGAATTGATAGAGGATGAAGTGGAAGGAGTAATGGTCTTTAAAATAAAAACTAATTCATGGATGAATTTTAGTGAATGATGTTAGTGTATATGATTCCCCCTCGAGAGGACATGTAGGGAAGGATGAGATGGATGCCCACTCAAAAGATGAAATGAAGGGTGGGATGTGATGGATAAAAAGTGGATGGGATGCTAGATGTGAGATGGATGATGAAGAAAATAAACCCAACCTAAGTCATGAGCTAAAAAGTGATGATGGCCCTAGCAAAGACATATGCATAGGGAGTGTAAAAAATAGTGTCATTATTGTCAACACATCCCAAGGAGGAATTAACCATAACATAGTGATGATAGGATAAAATGTTTCAAGCTTTAAATGTATTCCAAGTAAGGATGCATGCAAGGGTGAGTTTTTGGCCAGGATAAGATAAGGACCTGATAATATAAATGATGAGTGTATGTTAATTCTAAAGTTAAGTGATATGATGAAGTTGATGGTAGAGAATAAATGATATGATTGAAGGACCAAAATATAAAGGAGAATAATTAGATTGCATTGTATTGAATCAATGAACCATAATATGATTAGTAGTGATGATACCCCTAGCAAGGACACATGGAAGGAAGTAAGAGGTGATAAAGTTATGGTCCTAGTCATGCCCTAATTGAAGGAGGAAATCATAAACTTAAAATTATCAATTGATCAATCAGTGAAAATGGACAATAGATGGAAGAAAATATGGATGTTGTGATTTATTAGGACTAATCAATATGTGTGATTGATTGATGAAAATATTAAGGAGAGGATTATGAGGATGGTGATTGGTCAACAGACTAGGTGATGAATGATTGATATTATAGATCAAGGGTTGGAATAATGAAATATGTGAGGATGATGAGTAAAAAAAGTGAGAGTGTCCAACCTGACCTTAAGCACATCATACGGCTGAGTGATACCTACATAGTCTGAAAAGACCTTAGGATAATGTAGTTTTGACTAGAGGATAGATGACAAGATATGCTAGAGGTGGAGGAGGAGGATGACCATTATATATGTTAGCGATTGTATAGAGGATTTTACTCATATGTTGGACTATAATAAATGATGAGATATTAGACCATGAAGATAAAATTCTTAAGAGAAACGATAGGATGTTAGGTGAATGGACTAGGAGAATTGGATTAAATACAAAGGACTAGGTTAAATGATTGGAGATGGGTTATTATATGTTATGATAGGTAATAAAATATGATGAATGTGTAGATGATCAATCCATAATTACTATATAAGGGTCATCATAGTCTTATCAATCTGATAAATTATAGAACTTGGTAGTATACCCCATGATATAAGTATGACGAAGAGGACATTATGCCAAAGTGCATAAAATGGGGGGGGGGGGAATAACAAACACTACATCATTGAGGGAACCTAAAAAAATTATTATGACTTTTGGTGTCATCATATCATCCTCATTTATTTCCCAATAGACAAAAAGATATATGATGCAAGACTAAAAATAAACATAGAGAAACATAATATAATCAAATATAAAAATATACAAATAAGTTAAACAACACATAGTAAATGAGTAACACACATAAGTCTTTACATTGAGATGCATTGTGTCTTGTCTATTGTCTTTATTAGAGTCAATGGGAGGATTGATCAATTGATGAATGATTATGTGATGTTAATTTGAACTAAGGACATGGATTTAGAATAGATGAGGGACTTAGATTAGGGTAAATATTTGGATAAGGATACATATTTGGAGTGGATGAATGAATAGGATTATGATAATGATATGGATAAGGACTTGGATAATAGAACCACTAGTAGACATGGAAAAAATATGACTAGGATATAAGACATGATAAGATGAAAATATTATAAGATGACTAATACATAATACAAGGAATGAGGACATGGACAACTTAAGAAATAGGGTAAGGTGATAGGATAGGATGACAAGATTATAATATTGACTAATACCTTATATAATATAACTAAGATACTTAGGACATAGAACAAGATGACAAATGATAGGATGACAGAGGTATTTTTGGATTTTGTGGATTTTATACTTTTTTGCATTTTTTGTGATATATATTTACATTATACAAATGGGGTTACTAGAAAAGGGAATACCAAGTCTAGAAATTGGGAGAAATTAGGATAAATATGGATGTAATAATGGATGGAATAACTAAAGGGTTATGACAATGCAAAAAAGGGGATAAGGACCAAGGAATAATGGACTAGGGATCACCAATAACCATATCATGAAAGAATCAAGTATTTAGTTGCCTGAATGTCCATTAAAGGATGTGCCAAGATGATTCTAGAACATTTATCAAAACATCTTCCACTTATTTATGAAGGTCAAGACACAAAGGAATGAGAGATATCATGCATGACATGATAGATAAAGATGGATGTAATAGGATGTAATATATGATGGAAGATGATGGGTAAGGATAATAGACCAAGGGATAGGATAGCTTAGGAAGACATGGATGGATTTTGCACCTAAGTGTTGAGATAAAATATAGACAATAGATTATTTTACCATGATGCGAGAAACCAATTTTCATCACGGTACTTGCCCAAGCTATTAGAAGACTAGTTTTCACCATTGGATGAATGATTTTTTATTTTATTTTTAATTTTATTTTGAATTTTTGATTTTTTGAATCTTTTAATTTTTTGGTGGCATTTCAATTTATTAAGCATGGGTGCAAGATGTAGGAAATGAAGTCACTTTCATGTGCCTTAGCCAACCCCTGTTCTATAGATGTATGATGTTAGGACTATGTTTTTTCTATTGGATGTATTGATATCCATGTGACCTTTATTTATTCATGAATTAAAGCCCTTTAGGTATCTATACGAGGTGTCTACATCACCCCTATGATAGATAATATTGCCTGAGAAGGTGATGTGAGGTATAGATTGGATTATATTTTGATGTCAATGGGTGTGTATTAGACTTCAATGGATGATAATATCATGAGAGGAATGTGTGATGGGTGTTTGAGGATTAGGACTACTATTCTCACACACCATTAGACATGTTGGATGTTTTGCATTTGATTGGTTCCATATGATAAAAGACTACAAGAGATCCAAGATGTTTTGAATTTCTAATTTGTATTTGATCCAATTATTTGAAGGATTATCAACTATATTAATAGTGATTTCAACATTACTTTGATTATCAGACTTGATTATTTCTTTAATATCCCTTGGTGCCTGACTTTGGGCTTCACCATAGGAGATTGATTTTTGACTTGATAGATGATGATTATTTTAAATTTAACTGTCCCTTAGTGCCTGATTTTGGGATTCACCAAGGGAAGATGATTTTAGATTAGGTTGATGATTTGACTCTTCTTGATTTTGACTTATTAAATCAAATGTGATTTAATCATGATTTATGAATTTTAGAATATGGTCTTGGATCTTTTTATTTATGTCACATATTATATTACTTGGGGAAGAGTCCAATGATGTATGTTCATGTTTGTCCCTATGGAAGAAGGTGATTAAATGGTCATTAATAGGAATAAAGGGGTCTATGATGGATAAAGGTGGTGAAGATGGTATGACAAGGTTAATGAGTGGTGGTTGGGTAACATGGTCTTCATAGGGGTTTCTAGGAGACCCAAGTTTGACATCAAAGAAAATCTCCTGAAGATGAGCAAAAGATTACTAGGACTAGTTGTAGTATACATATCTAGAGTAGGATCAGATTTAATCTAGCTATTTTTGATAAATAAATCTTGTAAAACTCTATTATGACTTCATCATCCTGATTGGGATTAAAATATATGCCTGGTGACTTATTTTTATTGAAATTAAAGGCATATTCAAAAGAGTAGGCATAGTCATCATTTTTTACAAGAGTTATGAGGGATGACATTTTTTATGAGGAATCTAATTTAGATATTAGTGTAGAACATGATCTTGATGCCGATAACACTTTTATTGATGTTGATGTTGACTTTGATGTACATGACTTGATATTGATATAATATGTATTATCCTAAATTAACCTCTTAACATGGGGTATTTGAAATTATGGGTGAGAGGAATATGATAGGAAGATAATATATTCACCAAGGATGGGCTCATGAAAGGACTTAGGAGGAAAGGGATGAATAGGCTCATGGGGAATAGACTCATCTTAAATAGAGGTTTTATCAAATATGGGGAGATCATAGAAGATGTATGTGGTGTCTTGACCTTGGATTATAGAGAGATCTTGGTCATGATCAGGAATTAAATCTTGGCATACCTCTTCTTGTTCACCTATAGATGTAGACTCATCTGATTCATTCTCAAATTCTATGTCACCATGGTCGATGAGGTCTTGGATGTAGTTTTGGAAATTATGACATTGATTAATGGTATGCTCATAGGTTTGGTGATATACACAATATTGGTAATATTTATACCAAGAGGGCTTAGGATTAGTAGGACTAAGATGTCATATGGGTGGATATAACATCATATTAGTAGAAACAAGCTGGTAAAAGAGGGATTCTAATGATATAGGAAGAGGAGTATAGGGGATATCTTCACTTCATAACTTAGATGTGGAAGTATTGGATTTTGGATCAAAGTGTTATTGACCTAACTAGGTGAGTGGACTAACAGTAGATGAGGTGACTAAGATGGGATTCCCTTTGCTAGTGTAGGAAGGGGTAGATGACTAGATACGACTAATAGATGGAGGTTTTGAATGGGATGAGGTGTTGAGAAGACTAAGATTTTACTAATGTGGATGGGTGAGAACTTGAGGTAAGGTTAGATGGATGGGGTTGAAATCTATAGGATGTGAAGTGCTCATCTCAAGGAGGCAAAAAAGGAGCATATCCCTATTGTCTATGAGGCTTTGATTAATTAGGATATTGACCAAATTTGTTTTGGATGCCATGTATGAATGTGAGAGAAAATACAAATGATGTGGTTTTTTTACCCTAATCGATAGGTGTGGGGGATTAAATAGAAATATGAAGGGATGATGATGGAATATGTGGAAAACATTTATCTAAAAAGCTTGCTTTAGTCTGATCTCAAGTTTGACTCGATGATTGAGATGCAATTGTTAAGTTTACCAATTTAGGATGTGAGATAGACCTTGCTGATGTTGATTGGATTTCACTAGGTGAGATATGACAAGTTCTAAAATTTGATAGGGGAATAAACTAGCCCAAGAGACTAATTTCAACTAGGATTGATAGGATTAAGAGTAGTTTAAGACTAAGATGATTGACTCAAATAGGATGAGATGATTAGATTAATAGCTTGATAGGATATGTGATTATGATTCAAAATTGATTGAACATAAGCAATATAATGATGAGAACCCTAATATGATAATTATGTTTGCTAATGTAGATGAATATTGGTGTATGACTATAGACTTGACAGGAGGATGAATTAGGTTAGACTATGATTAAAACTAGGTTGATAAGGTGACTAGGCAAGACAAGATCAAGATAAATGATTGGTTATGAATAAAGTAGACTTAGGATAAGATGTGGATGTCAAGATGTGATTAACACATATAGGTGATAGGGTTATGACCAATTATTAGTGGATATGATTAGGTTAGGATGGGATTAAGATAAGAAGGTAATGAAAGATAGAATTAGATGCCAAATGAAACAAGTTTAAATGTATAAATAAAAATATATACAAGAGTATGATATGATGATGATGATGATGAGATAAGGATATATAAGATGATTCTATAATTAAATACCTAGATAGGTGTGCATAGGTTTGGGTAAAAGGCTGATTTGGCTCACAAACCACATAGGTCTAGCATGACACTCACCAAATCAATCAAACCATAAACCTAAGATTAGTAAATTTATGGGTGTGTAACCCAATGTCTACACCATCCAATGCCATTGTGGGTGAGGTTATAATTTGGTGAAACATTATGAAATATTTTGAACGCTCTCAACCCTGTTTGCTCATGATGGTTTCTTGGGAGCTAATACTTAATCCAATAGCTAGTCTCTTGTTATGACCAAAAAGTCTTAAGCTAGGTTATATATGATCTCTAGGGGAGTCCCTGATATATGCTAGTTAAAATGGGGCCCAAGTCCTATTAGGGTGTTTTCTGATGCCTGGTTTAGATAATTAACACTTCCCCTTCATTGATTACCTATATGGGGTCAACCGCTTAGCCTAACAAAAGTTGTCCTTGATATTTATACTCTACCAAAACACTGAGTGTGGATTAGTACATGATGGTGAAATCCATGGTCACTATCCCACTAAAACTATGTAAATTTCATGGGTGTCAATTACACATAACTTTGACCCTAGAAAATAAAAATGGGAGGGTTTGTTAGTGGTTTCTTATCCTCCAAGAATCATCATAAGGATGCAAGGAGGATAGCATACACCATTGTAGCCCTCAAGTGACATACAAGCAGACCAAAAAGATATTAATTAACTAATTAATTAGATGTGAGATATATAAAAGATCAAATATATATAATAATATACAAGATATTTACAAATGAATTTAGACAACATGATGGAAACAAAGTGATTAAAATGATTAAAAGTTTTAGACAAATAAAATAATTTTCAAGATGCCAAAATGTCTTTGACAAGAAGCCTATAAGAAAATGATTAGTAGTTTAATTGGCACTCATGAACGGGTAACTTGCAAGACAAATATGTTATACAAAATATATGACCTACAAGAGAAGATGTTAACAAGTCAAAATCACTAGTAGATCCACCCCTATGAGAAACAAAATGTTAGTCTAATAAGCCTTAATAAAGACCATTAAAAAAATTATGATTTGGCTCTATAATATATTTGGGTGAGGGGACCACAATGTGGGGGTCTGGGGGAAGCATCCACTAGTGGGGTAAAGGGGAAGTTCCCTTTGTAGGGTTAAGCTTTATCACCCCTTACAGGGTCAAGGGGTAGATCCCCTTGTGGGGTCATGGGGTTGAGTGGTAGTGCCCTTGATGCCAAATGTAATTTGTGACTTATGGGATTCTTGGATTGACTAAAAAATCACCAAAAATGATCCTAAAAAGTGCACTCAAAAGGGAAAAATTTGGATTCAAAAATGAGGGAAAAAATGCAACTATAGAAGGCAAAATCATAGATACATGGTCATTATATTACAGAATCACATCTAAAAAATAAAATATCATAGATTTTATGAAAAATTACTACTGTGGAGTTGTTATTTTATAGAAAAGGGATAACCATGGTGGTTACCATGTGGTTACTATAAAACTACAATTTTTAGGCAATACCACAATTTTAAGCACAAAACCACAATTTTACAATCTGTGATATTGCAAGATGAGGAAAAATAATCAAGATTTTTATAGTTAGACGTAAAATAGGATAAAAATATGTGATAATAATATACAGGAATTAAAAATATTCATAAAAGATTAAATAATATTTGATATGTTTTAGACTAATGCCTATTTTATTAAAAATTTGATCAAGACAATATTGCAAAATCAATAAGAAAAATCATTGAAATTATACAAAATTGCCTATTCAAAATCAGTGGTTTTGTAGTAGATGGGGAAAGGGGTTTTTTAGTCTAGATGTTGATAATGATTTGGGAAATTCCTTCTCCTCCCTACAATCAAAATGACATTTAGATAGAGATATAAAACTGATAAGAAGCCACAGTTAGTAGCTTCAGTCAATAATTTTGATACCCTTGATAAAATCATGACTTTATAGGATAATATCGTGACTTTCATGACTAAACTACAACTTTGTATTAGCAATTTTGATTATTATAAAGGGATTCTAGTTTTAAAATTGACACTTTTAAACTCATCCATGTAAGTCAAAAAGTTAGCACATATATTTAGAAAACCAAAGATCCTTGAAAAAATTGATTAAAAACATTTAAGGTCTATTTTATGCAAAATTGTAACTTTAAGGATAAAGTCACAACTTTTGGGGAAATATATCTATTTGCAAATTTGTGATGTTTTGGAAGGAGGATAGCCTGTTAAAATAAAATTAGCTACTAGTGGTTAAGGTTTGGTAGTTTATACAAAACCACAACTCCTGACAATAAAATTATGACTGTGTATTAATGACTTTGCAAAGCAAAACTGTAGTTCATGTGGGCATAATAATTTGACAAAATCTAGTGTTTGTTCTCCACCTAGACAACCCTACACATGATAAAAATGCTTTAAAAAAAAGGAGGTTAAATTAAAGGGGATGCTTCCACTGTGGTCACCAAAATATAGATAAAATTTTGAGCTAAATGGATTTCATTATGCAATTTACATCAAAACACCCAAAATGTCAATCCACCAATTGAGATCTAGAGTCATTAAGATAAAAATTTAAACATAAATGAACATTCATAAAAACACTTAAATCCTAAATCTAATTACTCCAAACCAATATTAAACAATAAGAGTCTAAAAGATTAGGATTTGCTTACAATAGACTTAGATTTGCACCATTATGAAAACTTGATTTGTTGACGTGGATGATAGCATGGACTAGTTATTGTATTGACATGAAGATTTTATGGATTCATTTCTTATTTTGGACATGGAGGAGTGGATTATTTAAATATATTAATGGAGGGAAGATCAATGATCACCATTCAAATTTTGGTTGCCACAAGATCAAGTGTGGAGGATTATCCAAGGAATTAAAAATTCTTTGGAAGCCTCTATAATAGAGGCTTCTAGAGATGAAGGGCAAAGTTAGAGAGGATTATATAATTGGATAATTATATAATCCTTTTAGGGGATAATTAAGATTATTATGGGTGATTAGATAGGTTATTAGGGACTAGGGGTGTATGAGAGCTTAGGAATAGGCTAGTGTAGGTGGGTTATGGGAATTTTAAATTTCCCAAATAATGGATAAATGGCGTTAGGATAAGATTAAGACATGATTAAAAGAATTAATATATTGGTGGGGTATGGATAAGGTTAGTGTGATAAATAATAATTATGGGGATGTTAAATAAATGACTAGAAGGGGTGATATTAAGATGTTAAATAAATGTTTGAGGGATGGAAGGCCATAGTTTGATACTCTCTAGTATGAGTGATGGTGTTTTCCTCCTCTTCAAATTATAGTTATATGACACCTATCATTATCATTTTTCCTTTCACTCTCAACTGAGGAGATACATCAGTGTTTTTAGTCCTAGAGGTGGAGTCTTTGACATCATGAGTATACACCATTGTGGGTTAGCTATGCTGAATATCGTGGTTTTGTTAGCCACCCTATCATTGACTTTGGGTAATTCATGTTTGATGGTTGGGAAAGGGGTTTTGGTATATTTTATATTTTTGTTTTAAGGGGTGATAGGACCTTTTGAAAAGGCCTGAGAGCTTGTATTAGCATTCCCTAGGAACATGTTTATGAATGTTTGCCTTGTTTTTCTAAGAGTCTTTGTATAAGTTTGTTATATTCTCCATAGTTCCAATTTTTGTGACCAATAACTCAATGGAAGAGTTAATAAACATTGGGATCATATTCCTTAGGTCTCATGTTCTACCCCTATTACTATAACCCTTATTGATTAGCTCATTGGTAATATGTTTAGTTTTGAAACTAGGGGTATTGTTCAACTGGTTAGTATTGATTTTGATTATGGTTTTGGTGTTACATATTTCATGATGATGGTTGACTAATGTTGATTACATGGATGGAAAGAGGGAGATTTTTATTTCTATCCCTTATATTATTAGTGATGTTGATGTTGTTTATAGGCTAATATTGGTTGTTATTCAAGGGTTTAGCTTATTTCTTTAGTCAATGATGCCATCAGTAGTGGCATTCTTATTTTGATTTAGGACATTTGGGCCTTGGTTTTTATTATTTTGACTTGCAATTTGAAATCCCTCATTATTTTGGCTTGGGGTTATAATGTACCCATTGGTCCTATAAGTCTGTCGACCATTATCAATAGCTACATGGTCAATATATAAGGCACTCTTAAGGGATTCTTCATAGGATCGGTATGGTTACTTCTAGACATCCTCTCTCATATCCTTGTTAAGGGATTGGAAGAAAATATTGCACAAATGCCATTGATCCATATTGGGTGTGTTGGTAGAGGAATATAATACTTTTCGCCATCTCATGATGAAATTGGAAGTGATTTCATTGTGTTCTTTCTTGATGTGCAATAAATCACATATGTTAGTATTCAAGAGCTTGTTCATGTTGAAGTATTTGACAAACTCAATTGTGAGTTGATGTAAATAATGTATAGACCCCTTGGGGAGACATTAATACCAATCAAGTGTTATCCCTTATAGGGTTTTATACATAAAGGATGAAATCTTTCATACTAGGTTCACAAATTTGTATACACATAAATAACACATGATAAATTGATCACTCAAGTCCTTGATGTCAAGCCAAGGTAGTTGATGTAATGGATGGACTAAGGATTGGGTTTATTATCAGGTAGAATAGGATTTGGACTAGGTGGTGGAAATGGGTTCTCATGACATAACAAAAATACCTCAACACTATCATGATGCTCATTAAAATCATTAAGTTGTGATAAAATAGAATTCCAAGGTCCTTCAATTTTTGAGATGTCAAGAAGGTGAATCTCCTAGTCAATGCTAAAGCTAGGTAAATGGGGGAGATCAAGCTAAATGACTTGTGAGAAAACATCTATTATTTCAAGTTGGCTATGACCAGTGAATGCAATTCATAAATTGTGAATGATATAAGATGGGGATAAACCCTAAGATAAGAAGGAGGTATGAGTGGGAAACTAGGCTTGGATAACATTATAATGAAAAAAATTATTCTAAGGATAATGATGGGTGGATCAATAATTCTTTCTTTTTCATCCAAAGTAGTCAAGAAGTTAACAATAAGATGAGGAATTAGGGTGGAATGGAAAACCTCACTCTCAACTCAGTATTAATATCAAACTATATGAAAACTATGGGACTAGGTTATCTAACCCTAGGGAATAAACCATGGTGTCTTGGGAAGGGTAATCCAAAGGAAGTTAGACAAAAATCTAAGGTATAAGTGTATGAGCTTGTTTAGACAATAACTTCTTGTGTATGTTTGTTGTGATTATTGAAGCAAGGATTTTATAGGGTGCTTGCATAAATAGGAAAGGCTTAGATGGAACATGAATGATTTCACATATTTTCAAGGCTTATAATTAAATATAGATGCTTAGTATGTTTTAAAGGCTTATTGAAACTATTGTTTTTTATTTTTTGTTTTTTTTGGCTTGTTTTTGGATTTTCTTAAGTTAATAGAATAAAAATGTTTTCTTTATGAAATTAAAATGTTGAAATCAAAGATATTTCAAAACTAAAATTAAATTAAAATAAAAACTTTTTTTATCCTTTTCCAATAGTTCATGATACATGCAAAAGAGAGATGAAGAAACTTATATTATTATGTAGGGTGCTAATTTTTCCTAGGTTTATCTAGATGCAAACTAGGCATTGACATTTTTGTAGTTTTTTGTTTATTTATATAGGATGGGTTAAGCATGAAAATTATGTATTTTAAATATTCAATCAATTAAAAATTAAATCTAGTCTAAAAAACAATCTCACAACACTTTTATATTACTTTTTTTAATCTACAAACAAGTTAAGCTATCCTTTCAAATTTCTTAGTTTGTTGCAAACAAGCTTTTCAAATTCTAATTTTATATTTTCAATAGGAAATAATAACACTCTTAATTCACTAAGATAAACATAAATAAAATCAAAATTATGCTAGCTCTATTTTCATGCCTAATATTATCTAAACTATTGTGGTTGTCTAGTTGGTTATTTTGAATGCAAGAAAACTTGTTTTAGATTTGAAAATGAAATGATATGTTAGATGTAAATGTTTTTAAAATTGACTAAGATATACCTATGGATTATTTGTGGAATGTTTTTTATATTGGAGATAAAATAAATCTATTTGAATGCAAGCATAATCAACCTAACTACTTTTTCTTTTTGGTAGTAAAGGCAATCAAAAGAAAAAAATTCTCTCCCTATTTTTTTTAATAAATAATGAAATTAATATGATGTAAAAAAAACTAAAATAATATAATATAATAAATTAATGAAATATTGAAACTAAAAAGGGACTACAACTTGATAAAGGCAAAGATCAGTTGGAATGTATGTAGTAGGTTAATGAAAGAATCCTCAGTATGGTAGCTCCTTTTATCCTTATGTGAATTATGAGAACTATATTAATGGAGGATGACCAAGCTATAGAAAAAATGGAGAATTAGAGTAGAAATAAAAAAAAATGGAGAGCATCTAAATTTATGCTAACCATTGCTTTGGTTTGTGAAGATTGAGTTATTGGAATAATAACACTTATTCACCTATGGCAATGTAACAGACATGAAAACTATAGAGACTAGACCTTTAGGAAATTATAGTAGGACTATGGGTGTAAAAGCTTCAAAATAATAAATTATAATTTTACTTTTTGGATCTAAAATTAGGCCAAAATGTCCTTTTTGTATATATTTAGGAGTTTGCATGAGGGAGTTTAAGTGAGTCAAACTAGGAGTAGAACTTGGGAGGAACTCAAAATGATTGAAAATAAAAGAGGGAGTGAGTTGGACTTGATTGAAGGTGAAATTATGATGGAGTGAATAATAAATGTGATAAAAACATAAAAAACATGTTTAAGATTGATTTTTGGGAGCTAATTTTGGAAGACAATTATAAAAGGAAATAACCACTACTTTATGTAGGAGTGGTTGTGAAACTACTTCTTTGGGTGATAGAACTACTATCAAAATTTTCAAAACCACCCTTATTTTAATATTAATAACCTTCAAAATATAAAACTTACACCTATATTAAAATAATCATCGTGATCATTGTGTAATTTGAGGGTCGATTTTGTAATGGAGGGGGTGATTTCATCACTTAGAGTGGCAGTTTCGTCTTACATGGGATGTTTTTAAAACAAGCTAAAAAGGTTGTAGAAGTAAAAAAAAGGGGTCCAAAAGGGGTCAAGGGTGGATTATGGAAGTAAAAAGAGGGAAAGGAATTAGAGATTTCCGTATGTAGCACAAAACAAGATATCATTGCATCATCATTATGTTTGTACCAAGAATGTCATAACATGTAAAATTTGGGTACATACAAGGTGTCTCTATAGGATTGAACAGATAATTAACATATATTGTCAATTATTTAACCTATTAATGGAGCATATACTAAGTCAATTCATCTTGATCTAACATTTTTATTATCATTTTAATGGTTTCTTAGAGGTTATGAATGTCTCTTTCTTATGTCGCTTCTCTGAGTGATATCCTCTTGAGAGTGTAATAACTCGTCATTTATTCTTTTTTTTTTGACATTGGGTTCAATGATCTTCATGAAATCTAAATATTAGGGATCAGATACCAACCTTGAAGTTTTTTTTTATTTCTTTTGTATATGGGTATTTTTAAGATCAGCTACAACATCAAAATCTAGCATTTCTAATTCAAGCACTCTTTTTATTTTCTTTAACATTGGTTGTACCCATTGGAATGAAAGATAACTGAAAGAAACCATTTTAAATTTAGATGAACTGGGAGTGGGTTGATTTGGTATAATTTCAAGATGAGGTATTTTTGGATATCTATATGGGGAGTGTGGAAGTTCTTCCTAGGTTTCCTTTTATGGCTCTTGTTATACTACTTCATGAGTGGAGGTTAAGTATTGCTACATAGTATTGGGGATGATTAGGATAGGATGAATAAGAGATTATATTAGATACTTTAGCTTTATATATTTCTTAGCTTGCTTCTTGTCCCATACTAATGGAATCTCTTTACATGGTTTTCTTAGTTTTTCATCTACCATCTTCAGAATTGGATGAGATAGATATCTTAGTTATGACAATAGTACTACTTATTTTGTATATAGGTGTGGGATATTTATTCAAAGGAGATGAATCCTTTCCTCTCATTGAAACTTATATTTTTACCCTTGATATTTTCTTGTCTAAATATTTATTTATTTGATCTAATACTCTCTATGTCCTCCATTGGAGATATATAGGTTCTTTGATCGACCAGTTTATAGTTGGCAAGGGCACATTAGTAATTATATTCATATATTAAAGATTAAAGAGATTCATATTATCATCAATCATCCCTTTTGGTACCCATTCATCTATGAATGATCTTATTTTCTTAATATCCATTTTATTGAGTCCCTTTAAATTACCTCAAATTCATTTATGCAATCATCCTAGTATTCTTCAAGATGAGGTTTGGGCTTGTATTTAGGTCGTATGTCAAGATTATGCTTTATATATCCTTTGTTGTCAACTAATTCCATGATAGCATATGACCAAAGGGTAAATTTAGATATGGCTAAGTTAATGTCATGTGAATTGACTAATATTTTACAAACTAATTTTCCCAATGCAATACAAAATGAAACACCTAGTATGTGCTTTCATTTGCAATGCTTGTGAACCAATGCTAATTTTATGCAAATAATTTTATCACTTTCTAAACTTGGGAGACTCAAAGAGTGTCCTTCACAGCTTCTAAATCTAAGATACATGAATTTATTAAATTTTATGTAGTATCCACCATATTAGTTGTCCAAGTTTGTTGATTCAGTTGAAATATGCATTCCCTAATTTTCTTCTAGACATTGCACTACTCTCATTATGATTGCATCATTGATTATGGTGTAATGTTTATTAATTTATTATAACATGAGTTGGGGGAAACATTTAAATACCTATTTTGAATGTGTGATGACCCCATGTTGGTAAATTCTTATGTATACCCTCTACAAAGATAATGATTACACCAAATAGGATGTCATGAAAAACTATTTGGAGGTGTGAACAATAAATAACTGGTCATGTAGAACATCATTGATCAATTCACCCTAGTCTATGAATAAATTCTTATAATAAATGATGTTCATTGGCATGAACATCCAATGGTGGAATATTTTGGTGTCTTCATTCCCTAATATTCAGTTCAATAGGGTGATCATATCTAAAATTTCTTCCTTAATATCTACCCTAAACAAGTTTTTAGAGACCTTGGTGGGTCTTTATCTCTTTTACTTCAACAAGAATTTTTTATTGTTGTTAAGCATTTATTAGGGTATTTATCCCAATTTTTCTCTTGTTACTTAACACTAACATTGACACAATCATCATGAAGTAGGATCCTCATTGGCATGCCCATAGACAATCCATCTACCTTTTCCATGAGCTCTCTAGACTTCATCTTGATTTCTCTTATTTGAGGATAATATTATTTAGCATAGGCAAATACCAACTCTAAACATTTCACTAAAATGGGGAATCTATATGCTTGTGGTAGACCATTTTTTGAGAGGCATTCAATGAAAAATGTCAAGATATTGTTAGTTAGTACCATATGGAAATATTATAAATCCACATGCCTAATCTAGGAATCAAAAATCTTAGAGATGTCATAGTATATAACCAACATTGGTTCATACCCCATATAATTTTACTTCATATTGATAGCTTCAATATTTATAAATGTTGTTTGACAAGTAGGGGCAAGGATATCTAGTGGATTTGGGGGTAATAAATGTTGAATTGGATAGAATAAATAAAAATCAAAGGATGTATGGTGATATATGAGTGTAGGGAAAAAGTATTAAAATGGAGTTCTAAAGAGGGGTGAAACTAAAAGGGCCTGATAGCAATGCATGGATGATACTGATGTTTTCAAGATTCATAGAAAAAAATAAATAGAGATTTACTTTAGAGAGGTTAGGGAGTAGAGAAAAAATCAAAATAGTTTAAATTTAAATGAGTTAAATGAGGATTTGGGGGAATATATGACTTCCCTAGGAAATATCATACATTGGGAAATGTAGTCATGCCCCTGCATGCACATCTAGGGAGGATGGCAAGGTCATCTATCATGTCCTCATTGAACATGTAGATACAAGGGTGAAATTTCATAGGCATCCATGTCTATGCATTCATGCATCTATGAGGGTCTAGGCATCATTTAAACATCCTCATGGAAAGCATAGATGTGATGGTACCATTACCTAAGCATTTGTGTCCATACACTCTTGCATTTTTGAGGGTCAGGGTGTCATCCACCATGTCATCTAAAAATACACTAATGTAAAGGTGTTGTTACCTTTATATTCATGTATTTACATCTTTATCTCTATGGAGGATGGGTCAGCCAACTGTCTCCACTGTATGGGTGTATATACAGTTTGGCGAAGTGAAAAATTTCTAAGTAAAAACTAATTTTAAAAATTTCCCATCTTTAAACCTTTATGGCATGTGAAACTCACTATTTTTTTGAATCTAGACTAGTACAAATTTCACTTGAAAACTTTAGTGAACAACAATGTTTTACCCCTATGACTGATGAATATCTTCTTGGGTGATAAATTTGTATTGTGTGCCTTTCAAGATTATGTATTTTTTTGAGTATGTTCACCTTATAATGATGTGTAGTCATGTATTTTAATGTTAACCTCCTAATTATGTGTATTCATGTATTTTATTCTCTAAATTGGTGGGATTTGTTTTTATAAAAATTATGTATTCTTCCTCTCTTGACCGAATTGAACATAACACACATATGCAAAGGAGAAAGGATATAAGTATTTGGGTCATGAAACCTCATGAGAATTGAAACATAATAGAATCATTCTCCATGTAGTTCTTGTACTATGTAAATTTAAATTAGAGTAAGGGTTTCAATCTCCTCTTCCCTAGAAGTGATGATGCAATTACATGCATAGTCATTTATCCCTCTATTGGTGCAATTTTTTTCCTTGTTTTTTATTAATGAACCTTGATAAGCATAAAACTTTGAAATATAAGATATATTAATAAACATATATTTGAATGTAAAATGTACAAGTTTATTTGAAAATTTCACTTTCTATTTATGGAAATTACTAAGAGATCAAGATACTTAATAATTTATTATTTTGTGTATGTCTAAGACTAATGTAGGTGGAGGGAAAGGCATGAAATCAAACTCTGAGTCACTTAGATCAAGAACATGATCTCTGGGTATGCCTAAATATCACCATTAACCTCTGGTTGGTATCAACCTCTTATTTTGAGGGTTGGCTATGTGTGCAATACCTAAAAACCCATCTTATTCTCTTGAAAACCTAGGTCCAATTTTGACACTAGGCTTTGTCATGTAAAAATGGGAAGGAAATTGGGTTGAGTGACCCAAACCACTCCCTAATGAATGATTGAGCATTACCTACAAATCAAATACTATTAAGAGGGAAGTCAAACATCATGTAGTTCTCCCCATTAGATGAATGTGTATTAGTGATCCTTGATTGTATACAACTTATGATCTAACTTTAGATACTGAAAATGATAACTTTGGCTTAGATTTTAGTTTATTTAAAATTTTGTAATACATGATCCTTGGGACTAATGGATGAATTGGAAAGAATATAACATTATCTTTGAATGTGAAATTGTTTTAATATTCTTGATAAGTACATGCTAGATGGGTAATAGGTTTATAAATTTTTTGGTATTTATATGGGACTCTTTGGGTACATTTTCATGCCACCAACATGTAAAACATATATTATAACCCTTAATAAGTATTTGAATTTAAAATGTAATAGTTACTTGGAATGGGATGAGTCTATAATTTCAAAACTATCTAAGTTTGTTAGTTCTATCTAGAAAGCATGAAGACTAATCTAAAGATTTAGATATAGTCTAAATATGATTTTAAACATGTTATAAATAGACTAGAGAATTCATGTAGGCGATTGATATAAAATTGGTAAGTCAGACACATGGAAAGCAATTAAGCGTAAGATAAGGTTAAATAACATACATACATGTATGCACAAGTCATGTAAGTTAAATTAGGCCAAATATAACATTTAAAATTATCTAATAACAAATTTTAATATCTATAAATAACCCCATATTATTTTAGTATTAAAATAAAGTAAAAATTTAGGGTAAATGGAAAAGAGTTGTACTTGAGTCTATATAATACATTGTCTTTAGGATAAGGCTAAAATTGTGCAACTTGATCCATGTAATCTATAATAAACATGCATTAATAAATGTCCATGTATGAAATCTAAATTCTAAATTATAATTGAAAGTTTATAAACTTAAAGAGCAAGGAATAAATACACCTATAAGAGTGTGAACCATGTTACCTTATAGTATATGTTGGATATGATGCTTCCTTGTTGAATCATTATATAATTGTGTTTTCCTGTTGAATCACTTGGATAATTTTGATAAAATCCCATTTTTGAATTATATCAAGGCCATGGTTGGGGATATAAATACCCTAATCCTCATTTAAAAGGAAGTATTTCCTTGGCCATTGAAAGTCACATAATCTTCAACTACACTAATGCATATAACTATTATTGCAACATTTACCCCAATATGATAAGGTGGGAACCACATATGGGCTCAGGTTAAGTAATCCCAAAGTCATTTAATGTTTCTAAACATCAACTACATTAAATCCATATACACAAATCAACCACTGTAGATGGACTTATAGATTTAAGGGTGCTTACATCTAGTTACCATCGAATATGTTTGAATTAGAAACTATAAAAGTTTGTATGTGCTTGAAAAATGTTCATGCCCCATAATTAGTGCCAACATGATAAGTATAATAATGTGCATTGATGAACAATATTCATGCCCCATAATATGAACCAATTGGTGATAAAATTATATGAAATGTTGTGAATCTATATGCTATTATGTCACAAACTTGAAAATATGTAGTTTGTGTTCCTATAAATGTATGTGCATATGCATGACATATGCCCCAAATCTATCTAAATTTGTTAATATCTAAAAACATATAACTTTATTTATATAAAATGAGTTAATATGCATAGAATATACCCAAAAAATATATTTTCATGTGTATATACTTGTCTCATATGTGCACCAATATAATATGTGAACCACTTTGAAATATTTAAATAATATAAACTATGCCAAAAATTGATTTTTTTTCTCATAGAAGTTTAAGTATCTATGACAAGCCCACTAATATGCCACCTTTTTGAGGTGAGGGATGTAGCTTGTAAGTCACTTATCTCAAAATAAAAGAGTGAACTGTATCATGTTATGTAAAATATGCAATCATGTAGAATCATGTCAACATGTGAAGAATATGTCATCATAATATATGAATATTATGTCAAATCATGTATGAAACATATAATTCAATCCATACTAGTGTCATTTCAAGAGATATATATATATAAATTAGGCATGAATTATTAACCATCATTGGTTTAAGCATTGAATAATACTATGAAGTAAAGGTACATGATGTGAATCATAGCACCACAAACAAGATGAAAACTACATGATATGGATCATGGCACCAAAAAATCAACAAACCTTTTAAGATCAATATGCAATCCTAGATTGACCATTCATAATCATTTAATGTCATGTTCATGACATACACAATAGAATCACACATAATAACACTCAATGTCACACATAAGTCCAAGGCCCACATACAATGGATAATAAAAAATTTAACATGCAAGGTCAAGAGTCATAAACCATAGATAGTAAAATTTTGCACACATGATGCCAAGGGATAAAAATATATAAAAGTATTGATTACATTATTATGAAATAAAACAACAATAATTAATCATATAATAAGTCAATAAATTTATACTATCTATATATGTCAATGTCATAGCCTAATAAAACAAAATATTCACGAAATTGAGTAGTGTAAAGAGTATAAATAAAAGAGACACATGTAAGAAATCAATGGGGATCAATATGGTAAATTAAAATGTCATATGAATATATAATATGTATCAATGTAACTTTTATAATAATATTCCCCTAACATTGGCATGACCCCTAGGTATAGGAATGTCTAAATTTATACATCCATATCATGTGTAACATGTATGTCTTGCATCTCACTCATAGATATTGTGAAGTGTGTGCATAAAAAATGATATGTAATATACCAAAAATATGATAAATAAAATAAATGAATTTAACTAACAAACATCTCATATTTCGGTCTTGAATTTTTATATTTTTTATATTTTGATTTTTTTATTTTGAAATATTTGAAATTTTGGGATACATCGATATTTTCAAGAAAGGATAAGTAGAAAGGCTTCAAAAATATAATAATGGGAGGGATCTGAACAATATGAAACATATGTTAAAGTAAAAAAATTATCAAATGTAATAGCTTGGCAATGTGGAGTAAGTGAAGGCATGCAATGTGCCACCATTGTAAATGTGAATTACAGCATTATACCTCTAAAGTGTTCATGGAACTAATAATAGACATGACCTTAATGGGAAAGAATAAGTGTATGTGCAGATGGCATAATATGTATGCATGAATATATATGATCTTATTAGCTCAATGTAAACCATAAGAAGTATAGATAGTCTATATGCAAGGGTGAGTAAGTAGTATGCTATAAAGCATGAGCATTGGGATGAATTTATTGTAAAATGTGTACTCATCATAGGATAAATTTCAAGGATGTTTGTATCAAAATAAAAAACTAAAAGGCAAAGACCAATTGAAAATAAATCCAATGGATATAATAATGATCAATGCAAATACATATGTACACATGTGTCAATAAATAAGAATAGAGGGAATAAGTAAGTTACCAAACATGAATAAGTTATGTATTATAGATTATGTTCCAACTAGTCAAAGAT